>OY979767.1:73976437-73984052 GCA_963855975.1 Andrena chrysosceles | reverse complement strand
CATCGTCATCGTCATCGTCATCGTCATCGTCATCGTCATCGTCATCGTCATCGTCATCGTCATCGTCATCGTCATCGTCATCGTCATCGTCATCGTCATCGTCATCGTCATCGTCATCGTCATCGTCATCGTCATCGTCATCGTCATCGTCATCGTCATCGTCATCGTCATCGTCATCGTCATCGTCATCGTCATCGTCATCGTCATCGTCATCGTCATCGTCATCGTCATCGTCATCGTCATCGTCATCGTCATCGTCATCGTCATCGTCATCGTCATCGTCATCGTCATCGTCATCGTCATCGTCATCGTCATCGTCATCGTCATCGTCATCGTCATCGTCATCGTCATCGTCATCGTCATCGTCATCGTCATCGTCATCGTCATCGTCATCGTCATCGTCATCGTCATCGTCATCGTCATCGTCATCGTCATCGTCATCGTCATCGTCATCGTCATCGTCATCGTCATCGTCATCGTCATCGTCATCGTCATCGTCATCGTCATCGTCATCGTCATCGTCATCGTCATCGTCATCGTCATCGTCATCGTCATCGTCATCGTCATCGTCATCGTCATCGTCATCGTCATCGTCATCGTCATCGTCATCGTCATCGTCATCGTCATCGTCATCGTCATCGTCATCGTCATCGTCATCGTCATCGTCATCGTCATCGTCATCGTCATCGTCATCGTCATCGTCATCGTCATCGTCATCGTCATCGTCATCGTCATCGTCATCGTCATCGTCATCGTCATCGTCATCGTCATCGTCATCGTCATCGTCATCGTCATCGTCATCGTCATCGTCATCGTCATCGTCATCGTCATCGTCATCGTCATCGTCATCGTCATCGTCATCATCATCGTCATCATCATCATCATCATCATCATCATCATCATCATCATCATCATCATCATCATCATCATCATCATCATCATCATCATCATCATCATCATCATCATCATCATCATCATCATCATCATCATCATCATCATCATCATCATCATCATCATCATCATCATCATCATCATCATCATCATCATCATCATCATCATCATCATCATCATCATCATCATCATCATCATCATCATCATCATCATCATCATCATCATCATCATCATCATCATCATCATCATCATCATCATCATCATCATCATCATCATCATCATCATCATCATCATCATCATCATCATCATCATCATCATCATCATCATCATCATCATCATCATCATCATCATCATCATCATCATCATCATCATCATCATCATCATCATCATCATCATCATCATCATCATCATCATCATCATCATCATCATCATCATCATCATCATCATCATCATCATCATCATCATCATCATCATCATCATCATCATCATCATCATCATCATCATCATCATCATCATCATCATCATCATCATCATCATCATCATCATCATCATCATCATCATCATCATCATCATCATCATCATCATCATCATCATCATCATCATCATCATCATCATCATCATCATCATCATCATCATCATCATCATCATCATCATCATCATCATCATCATCATCATCATCATCATCATCATCATCATCATCATCATCATCATCATCATCATCATCATCATCATCATCATCATCATCATCATCATCATCATCATCATCATCATCATCATCATCATCATCATCATCATCATCATCATCATCATCATCATCATCATCATCATCATCATCATCATCATCATCATCATCATCATCATCATCATCATCATCATCATCATCATCATCATCATCATCATCATCATCATCATCATCATCATCATCATCATCATCATCATCATCATCATCATCATCATCATCATCATCATCATCATCATCATCATCATCATCATCATCATCATCATCATCATCATCATCATCATCATCATCATCATCATCATCATCATCATCATCATCATCATCATCATCATCATCATCATCATCATCATCATCATCATCATCATCATCATCATCATCATCATCATCATCATCATCATCATCATCATCATCATCATCATCATCATCATCATCATCATCATCATCATCATCATCATCATCATCATCATCATCATCATCATCATCATCATCATCATCATCATCATCATCATCATCATCATCATCATCATCATCATCATCATCATCATCATCATCATCATCATCATCATCATCATCATCATCATCATCATCATCATCATCATCATCATCATCATCATCATCATCATCATCATCATCATCATCATCATCATCATCATCATCATCATCATCATCATCATCATCATCATCATCATCATCATCATCATCATCATCATCATCATCATCATCATCATCATCATCATCATCATCATCATCATCATCATCATCATCATCATCATCATCATCATCATCATCATCATCATCATCATCATCATCATCATCATCATCATCATCATCATCATCATCATCATCATCATCATCATCATCATCATCATCATCATCATCATCATCATCATCATCATCATCATCATCATCATCATCATCATCATCATCATCATCATCATCATCATCATCATCATCATCATCATCATCATCATCATCATCATCATCATCATCATCATCATCATCATCATCATCATCATCATCATCATCATCATCATCATCATCATCATCATCATCATCATCATCATCATCATCATCATCATCATCATCATCATCATCATCATCATCATCATCATCATCATCATCATCATCATCATCATCATCATCATCATCATCATCATCATCATCATCATCATCATCATCATCATCATCATCATCATCATCATCATCATCATCATCATCATCATCATCATCATCATCATCATCATCATCATCATCATCATCATCATCATCATCATCATCATCATCATCATCATCATCATCATCATCATCATCATCATCATCATCATCATCATCATCATCATCATCATCATCATCATCATCATCATCATCATCATCATCATCATCATCATCATCATCATCATCATCATCATCATCATCATCATCATCATCATCATCATCATCATCATCATCATCATCATCATCATCATCATCATCATCATCATCATCATCATCATCATCATCATCATCATCATCATCATCATCATCATCATCATCATCATCATCATCATCATCATCATCATCATCATCATCATCATCATCATCATCATCATCATCATCATCATCATCATCATCATCATCATCATCATCATCATCATCATCATCATCATCATCATCATCATCATCATCATCATCATCATCATCATCATCATCATCATCATCATCATCATCATCATCATCATCATCATCATCATCATCATCATCATCATCATCATCATCATCATCATCATCATCATCATCATCATCATCATCATCATCATCATCATCATCATCATCATCATCATCATCATCATCATCATCATCATCATCATCATCATCATCATCATCATCATCATCATCATCATCATCATCATCATCATCATCATCATCATCATCATCATCATCATCATCATCATCATCATCATCATCATCATCATCATCATCATCATCATCATCATCATCATCATCATCATCATCATCATCATCATCATCATCATCATCATCATCATCATCATCATCATCATCATCATCATCATCATCATCATCATCATCATCATCATCATCATCATCATCATCATCATCATCATCATCATCATCATCATCATCATCATCATCATCATCATCATCATCATCATCATCATCATCATCATCATCATCATCATCATCATCATCATCATCATCATCATCATCATCATCATCATCATCATCATCATCATCATCATCATCATCATCATCATCATCATCATCATCATCATCATCATCATCATCATCATCATCATCATCATCATCATCATCATCATCATCATCATCATCATCATCATCATCATCATCATCATCATCATCATCATCATCATCATCATCATCATCATCATCATCATCATCATCATCATCATCATCATCATCATCATCATCATCATCATCATCATCATCATCATCATCATCATCATCATCATCATCATCATCATCATCATCATCATCATCATCATCATCATCATCATCATCATCATCATCATCATCATCATCATCATCATCATCATCATCATCATCATCATCATCATCATCATCATCATCATCATCATCATCATCATCATCATCATCATCATCATCATCATCATCATCATCATCATCATCATCATCATCATCATCATCATCATCATCATCATCATCATCATCATCATCATCATCATCATCATCATCATCATCATCATCATCATCATCATCATCATCATCATCATCATCATCATCATCATCATCATCATCATCATCATCATCATCATCATCATCATCATCATCATCATCATCATCATCATCATCATCATCATCATCATCATCATCATCATCATCATCATCATCATCATCATCATCATCATCATCATCATCATCATCATCATCATCATCATCATCATCATCATCATCATCAGCATCAGCATCAGCATCAGCATCAGCATCAGCATCAGCATCAGCATCAGCATCAGCATCAGCATCAGCATCAGCATCAGCATCAGCATCAGCATCAGCATCAGCATCAGCATCAGCATCAGCATCAGCATCAGCATCAGCATCAGCATCAGCATCAGCATCAGCATCAGCATCAGCATCAGCATCAGCATCAGCATCAGCATCAGCATCAGCATCAGCATCAGCATCAGCATCAGCATCAGCATCAGCATCAGCATCAGCATCAGCATCAGCATCAGCATCAGCATCAGCATCAGCATCAGCATCAGCATCAGCATCAGCATCAGCATCAGCATCAGCATCAGCATCAGCATCAGCATCAGCATCAGCATCAGCATCAGCATCAGCATCAGCATCAGCATCAGCATCAGCATCAGCATCAGCATCAGCATCAGCATCAGCATCAGCATCAGCATCAGCATCAGCATCAGCATCAGCATCAGCATCAGCATCAGCATCAGCATCAGCATCAGCATCAGCATCAGCATCAGCATCAGCATCAGCATCAGCATCAGCATCAGCATCAGCATCAGCATCAGCATCAGCATCAGCATCAGCATCAGCATCAGCATCAGCATCAGCATCAGCATCAGCATCAGCATCAGCATCAGCATCAGCATCAGCATCAGCATCAGCATCAGCATCAGCATCAGCATCAGCATCAGCATCAGCATCAGCATCAGCATCAGCATCAGCATCAGCATCAGCATCAGCATCAGCATCAGCATCAGCATCAGCATCAGCATCAGCATCAGCATCAGCATCAGCATCAGCATCAGCATCAGCATCAGCATCATCATCATCATCATCATCATCATCATCATCATCATCATCATCATCATCATCATCATCATCATCATCATCATCATCATCATCATCATCATCATCATCATCATCATCAGCATCAGCATCAGCATCAGCATCAGCATCAGCATCAGCATCAGCATCAGCATCAGCATCAGCATCAGCATCAGCATCAGCATCAGCATCAGCATCAGCATCAGCATCAGCATCAGCATCAGCATCAGCATCAGCATCAGCATCAGCATCAGCATCAGCATCAGCATCAGCATCAGCATCAGCATCAGCATCAGCATCAGCATCAGCATCAGCATCAGCATCAGCATCAGCATCAGCATCAGCATCAGCATCAGCATCAGCATCAGCATCAGCATCAGCATCAGCATCAGCATCAGCATCAGCATCAGCATCAGCATCAGCATCAGCATCAGCATCAGCATCAGCATCAGCATCAGCATCAGCATCAGCATCAGCATCAGCATCAGCATCAGCATCAGCATCAGCATCAGCATCAGCATCAGCATCAGCATCAGCATCAGCATCAGCATCAGCATCAGCATCAGCATCAGCATCAGCATCAGCATCAGCATCAGCATCAGCATCAGCATCAGCATCAGCATCAGCATCAGCATCAGCATCAGCATCAGCATCAGCATCAGCATCAGCATCAGCATCAGCATCAGCATCAGCATCAGCATCAGCATCAGCATCAGCATCAGCATCATCATCATCATCATCATCATCATCATCATCATCATCATCATCATCATCATCATCATCATCATCATCATCATCATCATCATCATCATCATCATCATCATCATCATCATCATCATCATCATCATCATCATCATCATCATCATCATCATCATCATCATCATCATCATCATCATCATCATCATCATCATCATCATCATCATCATCATCATCATCATCATCATCATCATCATCATCATCATCATCATCATCATCATCATCATCATCATCATCATCATCATCATCATCATCATCATCATCATCATCATCATCATCATCATCATCATCATCATCATCATCATCATCATCATCATCATCATCATCATCATCATCATCATCATCATCATCATCATCATCATCATCATCATCATCATCATCATCATCATCATCATCATCATCATCATCATCATCATCATCATCATCATCATCATCATCATCATCATCATCATCATCATCATCATCATCATCATCATCATCATCATCATCATCATCATCATCATCATCATCATCATCATCATCATCATCATCATCATCATCATCATCATCATCATCATCATCATCATCATCATCATCATCATCATCATCATCATCATCATCATCATCATCATCATCATCATCATCATCATCATCATCATCATCATCATCATCATCATCATCATCATCATCATCATCATCATCATCATCATCATCATCATCATCATCATCATCATCATCATCATCATCATCATCATCATCATCATCATCATCATCATCATCATCATCATCATCATCATCATCATCATCATCATCATCATCATCATCATCATCATCATCATCATCATCATCATCATCATCATCATCATCATCATCATCATCATCATCATCATCATCATCATCATCATCATCATCATCATCATCATCATCATCATCATCATCATCATCATCATCATCATCATCATCATCATCATCATCATCATCATCATCATCATCATCATCATCATCATCATCATCATCATCATCATCATCATCATCATCATCATCATCATCATCATCATCATCATCATCATCATCATCATCATCATCATCATCATCATCATCATCATCATCATCATCATCATCATCATCATCATCATCATCATCATCATCATCATCATCATCATCATCATCATCATCATCATCATCATCATCATCATCATCATCATCATCATCATCATCATCATCATCATCATCATCATCATCATCATCATCATCATCATCATCATCATCATCATCATCATCATCATCAGCATCAGCATCAGCATCAGCATCAGCATCAGCATCAGCATCAGCATCAGCATCAGCATCAGCATCAGCATCAGCATCAGCATCAGCATCAGCATCAGCATCAGCATCAGCATCAGCATCAGCATCAGCATCAGCATCAGCATCAGCATCAGCATCAGCATCAGCATCAGCATCAGCATCAGCATCAGCATC